>CM029558.1:2438345-2470845 GCA_017141385.1 Sogatella furcifera | reverse complement strand
AAAAAACATTTCCAAGTCAAGCCTTATCAATTCAAAGAAGCTTATATTAAAATGAAACTTTTTGTTCCACTAAATCTTATTCGATTGAACAGTAAAGTTTTCTCATATTAGGCTACAATAGTAATATAGCCATTATACATTATTAATCTAATATTACTATTGATATTATTATTGATAGACTAGCTATCAGTCATAAAATTGTATATAATTGACAGAAATACACTTTTCTGAAGCAAAAGGAAGTGATGAAAAAACGGTAAAAGCTAAAGAAATTGAAGTAAATGAATTAATAGGGCCTATACAAATTAATCTTGAAAACTAAATCTCAAGGATCTTTTGAAAGACTCTAGAGTTTCTTTCTCTCTTATTTCTATTGGAAGAAGGTTCCATGCATTTATATTGCAGATATCAAAAATGAATTATTATATAAAGTGGTTCTGTGTATAGGGATTTGGAGGGTATGTTCTCCTTGTATTGTCGCTCTACCGTGAATATTTCTCATGAACAAAAATGATTCTGCTAGATATGTGGGTGTTCCAGATTTTAATATTTTGTAGAGTAAACAACATATCAGATATTTCCGTCTTTGATTAATTTTCGAGAGGTTTATTAATTTTATGAATGGAGAAACATGATCATCGTATCTTAAATCAAATATAAATCTTATGCAGTTATTAAAAACTACCCGTATTTTATGTGAGGGAATTTGAGGTGAATCACAATACAACGGAGCACAATAGTCAATGATTGGGATAAATGAAGATTTGACGAGCATAGTGCGAACTGTACGCGGAATTAGATGTTTTCGCCGAGAGAGAATTAATAAGATATTATATCTCAAGATTGAACTCTAATTAGTAATAGAACACTTTGAAACATCAATCCTTCTCAATTCTAATAGGATCTAATGAATTACCCTCTTGTTTATTTCATTAAGTTTATGAGGCTTAAGTTTTCCTAATAGAATCGAATGAGAAATGAGGAGAAAGAGAAATAAATAAGAGAAGCAAACGTAGGATAGATGAAGAGATGTAGAAATAGAATGAGAACTCAAGCAGAAGATGGACGAAGAAATATAAAAGAGAAGTTGAAAGAGAAGGAGAAAGAGGTCAAAGGAGGGTTCGAGAAAGGTCCATCCATAGGGAATATCGTGATATGTGCTTTGCCAGTATCTCCATAACGACCATAATGCATCATGTCCCAACCTGAAATATATCTATAGCGTTACTCCAAACATACATAGGTAATAGTATGTCCAAGCGGAGAGGACATTCTGGCAAGATGGGAAAATGACTCCAGCTCAGACAATATTGATTCAAAAATCATAAATTTGGTCTTAAATTGTAGATCACATTGTTTCCTACAATTTGAGATAGAATTTATAATTTTTGTATCAATATTAACCGACCTGGAGCCATTTTTCCATCTTGCCATGATATCTTCTTTGTTTGGAATGACTATATCTCTTGATACTGTAGATATAGTACTTACAAATATACAGAGAAATGCTTTGGATATATAGGAGCTTTAAATATACAGTAAGATCATAAGATATACTGCTTGGGTAGCTTGTACATAGTTGTGCTTGAAATAGCCTATATCTATAATTTTGAGCATCTGTAGATAAATATATATGGATCAACCATCAACATACATATCAAACTACTCGGAATAGATATAATATGGAGCCTCGAATATAATGAATAGATAATCTGATCATTTGTATAGGACAACACTCAATGGATAGATATAGAGAAAGAAACTCGAAATATATATAGAAGCTCCAAAGATATATATAGAGGAGCTGGGTATATTATCTGGCTCTAAATATGTATATAGATCAACTTTCGAGGAATAGATATAGAGATCTCCAAGGATATATAAACGACCTGAAAATATTATCTGATATATTATCTGAAAATGTTAGAGCACTTCAAATTGTAAATTAATGCGGAGGCTTTAACTCAGTCACACCTCGGAAGAAACCTCCAGAGATTTCCTAACCGTAAACTTTCCTGCTAATCGTGTGCGGGAATAGCAGGAAATTCGCAGGAATAATTGCAGGAATCGAACCATCGCTCAGTCTGATTAACAGTGGAGAGATCAAATTCTCGTTTAGTTTTGAAGTTTACGAGAGGAAGTTGGGTTGAGTGCTAAGTTTAGTCAAATTACAATGCTCGACAATGTTCAAGAAGACATTTAATTATATCAATTACATTGTAACACTTGAGAGGTAGAGGTATGCTCTCAGGGAGGTTGTATTTGAGAACTTTAGTGTAACTTATGCTGCTACATGAAGATGTAGATCTATAACTTTATTTTTAAAGTGATCTCGTCCTGAACTTTAAACCTGTTTTTCTAGACGAATTTCTTATTTATGGCACGCAGCAGTAATACAGATTCTAAAATTTATATACAGGGTGTTTCAGGAGGAATGTGCAATACTTCTCAGGCTGATTCCTTACACTAGGTAGACAAAAAAGTTCCATGGGACCAACCCCCAAAAACGTTTTGTTACCGAGATAACAATGGCGGAAAATTGAGATTTTTCAAAAGAGATTAATTTTTCTAATTTTTAAGAGGCTTCAGTGAGGTTCTAAAATGATCAATTCCTATGTAAAATTAGCTGACAAATTCAATGAAACTAGTTCCAAGTTTGTAACTTCAACGGTTATTGAGATAATTGGAAAAATATGCTGGAAAACGCCATTTTTTAACAATAAGGGTTGTAACTGGATAAGGAATCAGAAAATTATATTCTTTATTAATGGAAGTTGAAGAGAAACGGATTCTAAAGGAAAAGTTGATCGGCGGCGATTGTGTAAATCTTAGAAATAGCGATCAAAAATCTCAAAATCGCTACTAAACACAAATTCATCACTTGAGGTACGTTTTTGTCAATTTTGCGATTTTTAATCGCCATTTCTAAGATTTGGGTAAGATTCACACAGATTTTGGTTGTATTGAATTCCTCAGCTTATTCTACATAGGAATTGATCATTTTAGAACATCACTAAAGCCTCTAAAAAATTAATATTTTTTGAAAAATTTCAATTTTCCGCCATTGTTATCTCAGTAACTGAGCGTTTTTGGGGGTTGGTCCCATCGAACTTTTTTGTCTACTTGGTGTAAGGAATCAGCCTGAGAAGTATTACACATTCCTCCTGAAACACCCTGTATGAGGAGTGTGGTTACAAGGAGTGGATTTATTAGGATAATAATATTATACATTGAAATACATGATCGTGGAAGGATTGGACTCGACATAATAATCATTAAAACCACAGAGAACAACTTAAGCTGACGTTGAAAGGAAACAATTTGATCTATTATTAAGTCCACATTTATAATTTGAACCGATCATTAAATCTAACAAATCTACTATTAAAATTAAGAATGAAGTTAATTGTAGTTAATCAAGAATTGAGTGGAGTAATATTAAAAATATATTAGAGCAATTGCAACAATAAATCATATAAATAGAAAATCATTCACAGTAGAAAGAAGAAGAAGAATAAGTTGTCATATTTGTCACGTTGAATATGGGAATGAGAAATTACATCCTCAAGGCATATGAATGTGTACTATCTATAGAATACGTATTTCTGTACTGTTTTATAGTCCGGGAAGGAGAATATTGTTACATGCCTTTGGAAATATGCAAGTTGAAAATAATGAAAGTTGATGAAAAATGCTGCATTGTTCTCATGACGATGTGTCACAATCAGAAGTACGACTTTCAAACATTTTAATTTCGATTTCAAAAAAAGATTCAACGTCGAAAACAATGATTTCCTGACATAAAGTATGTGAAAAAACGTTCAAAGCATGGAAAACAATGAATGTTGAAGGAATAGGTAATCAATGGAAAATGAAATGGAACAATACAAGTAGCCTTTGTCTCTTCTTTTTTATTCTTTCTCCATTCAATGTCATTCAATGACAAATACACAATCATGAAATAATAGGGGGAAAAAATTATACATATGAAATATCCCGCTCTTTTATGAAAACAGGGTTTCAAACTGGCGGCTCATGCCCATGAAACAGGTGAAGTGTCTGTATCGTTTACTGTACAGCACTTCACCTGTTTCGTGGGCCTCGAGCCACCAGTTTCAGTGGAAGCTATTGAATTGAAATCATTACTTCAAATGTTGGATTTTTTGCTAAATAATCTGAATCGGAATCAAATTTACAAACAAGAATTCATTTGAAATGTACTTTTCTATTTTCATTCGACTGCTTTTGGAATGATTACTTTCTGGACTTATATATAATTTGTTGATTTCTATTCATTTGAAATGTTGACAGTTTAAAATTGGGAATGAGAATTTTGTTCCCTATTGAAAGTTCTGATTTTGGGATGATTACACTAGATATTGAATAATAACAATCCACTGTCATATTCGCATGGCGAAGATGAGAAAGACATGAGTTCTGAGTGAAAATGAAAAAGTTATAAGAATAATAATTTATGATGATGTAGTTCTGTTCATAATATAGAACAATTACTTCACAATGATGGTTATTATCCTCCGATTTTTGGCATTGAGCTGACCCCACTTTGCAACCTACGTAGCAAATATTTGTGTCAATGAGCTTCCTCTCTGTACGATTGCGTATCAATTTTTGACTTTTCTATCACTGCTGCGTATCAGAAATCCTAGGTTCATATAGGCTATACTAACCTTGGCAGAAATCCGCCGTGTAACTCAGAGGTCTTTACTCGCAAAAGATCTATCAAGTAGATTATCATACTTGATACATGTATCATCTTGTGTATCTTCTTGAATGTGTCATATTGTAGCAAGATTGAATACAATATTATTGGGTGCATACTGCTTCATTCACGATCTATCGATATCTCAACTTCATCGATAATTAACTTCATCAATAACCTATCTATCACTGGCGGCTCGTGCCCACGAAACAGGTGAAGTGCTGTACAGTAGAAGATACGAGCACTTCACCTGTTTTGTGGGCACGAGCCGCCAGTGCTATCTATATCTTTAACTCTCTATCTCTTCAAGGCCAAGTGTTAATGGAAATGACATCTTTGTTGTCATTTCCCAGGAATGGACATCTTTATGTCCAAACTTCGCCTTTTCATTCAGACAATTATTCAATCGTAATTTAAAAGATTGCCAATTAAATATATTTAAATAAAATTTCTATAATTTCGCGTTCATGTGTATCCGTGTTTGTTGAATAGTGTTACTATGTTTTCAGCTCGTGACGTTTATATAAAAGTAATAGCTACTGTAAATTCATTTCTGTATAATAGAAGTACACTTACTCCTTTATGTTATTACGTACTATATTCAAGCAATCTAGAATTGGAGCGTGAACGTATTGTTATTGTCTATATGGATAAAGAAATCTAATCTAATCTATAACCCAACTATCGATTATTTGAATTCATTGATAATTTACGATTATTTCATTGATAACTCAACTTTATCGATAACTAACTTCTTCAATACCTCAACTACATCGATAACTCAAAGTTTATCAATAGCTTAACTTTGCCGATAACTTGTACTGGGTATTGGTCTCTCGGTGAGGGTGATGTATCGGTGAACGTGTCGTACTGTGGACTGCTCTTGGATGGGTGACCGGTATTTGGCCAAGTACACATTGGCGAGGTTGAACTACCCGTTAGGGCCTCCCCACCATTAAAAGCCATAAGAATATTTTCCATTTTTTACCGATAACATAACTTTATCTATACTCAACATTGTCGATAACTTAGCTTTATCGATTAAGAAAGCAACATTCTCGATCAATATTTTTTATTTGATATAAATAAAGCCTATTTATTTGAGACTTGTTCTTTGATTCTTCGAGAGTTTTCTAGAAGAAATACGTCTTGAGACTATATTCACCGCATTTTTGGATTGCAGAGAGCGTTCCGATCTATCGCTGTATAATTTCATACACTAATTTCCCCATGGAGCTGAAGAATCCCTCTTTTTCCTTCATTCTTTTGAAAGAAAAGGGTAGGCTTTCTTTGCTCGTCTTCCTTTTTTTCTCTTCATATTCTCATGACCTCTTCTGCTACAGTCTGCCCAAGCAAAGAAGACCCTCTGGCAAGATGGGATCATGGCTCAAGGTCGGTCATTATTGATTAAAAAATCTCAAATTGATCTCAAATTGTAGGAAACAATTTGATCTACTATTAAGATCACATTTATAATTCTTGGATGAATATTGACCTAGCTGGAGTCATTTTCCCATCATGCCAGAGGGTCTTTATTGCTTGGACAAACTATTTATATCCCTTCTATCATGATTTACCCACATTTTTTGTTTTTCTCTTTTCTCTCGACGAGGAGGGTGTGTAGGAGTAGGCGGAGGAGAAGAAGAAGGAGAAGGAGGAGAAGAAGAAGAAGAAGAAGAAGAAGAAGAAGAAGAAGAAGAAGAAGAAGAAGAAGCAAAGAAGAAGAAGAAGAAGAAGAAGAAGAAGAAGAGAAGAAGGAGAGGAAGAAGAAGAGGAAGAAGAGGAAGAAGAAGAAATAAACCAAAATGTTTTGTCGCATTTTTCTTGTGGATGAATCGTAATAAACCAAAATTTCATCTCATATCCTAATACTGGCGGCTCGTACCCACGAAACAGGTGGAGTGCTGTACAGTAAAACATACGGGCACTTCACCTGTTTTGTGGGCACGAGCCACCAGTGTGTCCCAATTGTTAAAGATGGTGGAGTTAATGGTAAATGCTTGAATCGATTAAAATGGAAGATTTCATTTGAAATTTCAAAGAAAAAATATTGGGGTTCGGACTAGCCCAAAGGTTTTTCTGAAGTTTCTGAAGGTTTCTGAAGTTGAAACAAGAGAAGAAAAGGATGACCAAGAAAAAGAAGAATAGGAAGAAGAAGAAGAAGAAGAAGAAGAAGAAGAAGAAGAAGAAAAAGAAGAACAAGGAGAAAAGGATTTGAGGGTAGAATAGAGGGAATGCAGTAACAATTGAGCCAAGAGCAATAACCCTGTCATTTTATGAGCGCAAGACTTCATTAACAAAACAACTCATTGAAATTATTCAACAAATGGCGGGATTCGTGGCCAAGAGCGATAAAAGTTGAAACAGAGAACTTCATTTCGGAACAATTGAACACTTGCACAGAAAATCTCGTCAAACACACGTCGTAGAAGTAATAGAGGAAGACAAAAATACAGGGAGAACAGAGAGAAAGAGAAAGAGAGAGAGAGAGAGAAATGTGAGAAATTAATAATAAGTTTTTGTCGGTGGAGTAGCTGAGAGAAAGTACAAAGGAGAAAGGAAATGAACAGGATGGGTAGGAGGACGAGGGGGAAAGCAGGAGATAGAGAAGGAGAAGAAGAGCAAAAAGGAGATGGAGAGGAGAAATAAGAAAGGAAGTGGGAAGAGAAAAAGTGATATGAAGCACAAGGTTAAGGAGAACGAGGAAAAGAAACGAAAAGACAAAAAAACATAATAACATGGAAATTAGCCAGTAGAAGAACTATGATTTAGAAATTTATAATTCCTTCCTAAATCAGGAGAAGAAAAGAAAGATATTTATTTATTTATCAACATTGCTCTCTTACATTCATGTACATTCTTTTATACAATACATCATTAAAAAACCATAAGAATAAAGGGTACATTATTAACACATTAAAAATAACAGAAAAACATCATTACATGAGTTACTGGTAATAGAATAATAACATATTGAGAACCTATAGAAGACAAAACCCAAGAAACCCAGAATTGGAAGAACCAGGAGGAGAAGGATAATAAGGAGAATAGAATAATGGTGACCAGGAGAACAGGAAGGAGAAACAACATGAGGAAAACCAGGAAAAGATCATGAGAAAGAATAAGCAGCATGTGGGTATGTTTTGCGGATACGTATCGGAAATTATCAGGAGATACGTATCAATTCTGCCTCAAATAATATGTATCAGACAGGTTCGAGGTACATATTTTGAAATGGATACTCTAAAGGTTACATTGATAATTATGTACTTTATATGTGTCGAATACTTTGTGTGCTATGTGATATAATTGTAAATTCATAAGCAGAACCAGAAGGAGTCGAATACGTGGAGAGAAAGAGTTGGGAGAGCAATGAGAACAATAAGGAGATGAGAAAAGAACACAAGAAGAACCAGGAGAGAAGGAAGAATGAGGAAAATATTGAAGTGTGACAATATTCAAAGAAATAAAAGCAATGTTAAAAAATAAAAGCAATGAAATGAGTCAATATTAATAAATAATGAGATATACTTGGTAACGAGATAATAGCGACAAGTGAATGGTAACTGGTGACAACATAAAATGAAGAAGTAGAAGATTAATATGAAGAAGTTGAAAAGGTAGAAGAAGGAGAAGTAGAAGAAGTAGATGAAGAAGAAAAAAAAGAAAAGCAACAAAAAGGTGAAAAGTAGAGGTACTCCAGGCAAGCAGTGGCTAATAATTGATGGCAGGAATCCATTTCAAGCGAACTTGACTCTCTCACTCACTCTCTTTCTTCCTGACACTCTCTCCATATTCCTCCTTGTTCACACCCTCACACCCTCTCCTCCTCCTTTTTACCCTCTTTCTTCATCAAACTACTTTACATTCCTTCTACCTAACATTACCATTCTCTCACACACTCTCTTTGCCTCTCTTTTTCTGTTTGTTTCTCTCTCACTCTTTCTTCTTTTATCACTCTCTCTCTTTTACCATCTCATTTTCTCTTTCTTTCTCTCTGACACAATAGAGCCAACAGCGAATCTGCGTTAAAATTTCAGTGCGCCGAGCTGACTTAAAGTCTGTCCAAGCGAAAAAGACATTCGGGCAAGTTGCGAAAATGACTCCAGCTCAGTCAGTATTCGTCCAAAAACTATAAATTTACACTCAAATTAAAGGAAACATGTTGCTGAACTTTCTTAGACCAAATTCATAATTTTTGAACCAATATTGGCTGAGCTAGAGTCATTCTCCCATCTTGCCAGAATGTCTTCTCTGCTTGGACAGACTATACTTGAAAATGCGATTAACGCTGAATTATTTCTTTGGCTCATAGAATGAGGAAAGTCTACAATGGTGGAGGACGTTTATTGAGAGCTGCCTGTGTTGAATAATGGTTTTTCGAAATTGGTAGAGTGGTTTCGAAATGCTGTAGAACTGTTCAACAATTGTAGTTTTTGAAAGTAATGGAATAATTCATAGAGCTCACTACAAAAGTTGAGCGGTTATGTAGTGACTTGTGCGCTTGTGCGACTTGTGCGCTCCAGCCACTGGCGGCTTGTGCCCACGGAACAGGTGAAGTGCTGTACAGTAGAAGATACGAGCACTTCACCTGTTTCGTAGACACGAGCATCCAGTGGCTCCAGCATGTTGTCAATTAAAGTTGTCATTTTGCTAGGCCTGGATGATGGTTTTAAATCAAATTTTGCTATGTTTAGATAATTTTTTAGCAATCAAAATGGTCAATAAACGCTTTACACAAGTGAGTAGTAGTTTATAGTTTAGGGAAAATGAGGTTATCTGGCGAAGTGGAACAACCCTTGGGTCTCCCCACTATTAAAAGCCATACGCTAAATGAAAAAAAAAGTTTATATTCAAACTAACATTCAAATTCATGACTGCAGTGTCGTGTAAAATAGTTTAGAGGAAAATAATTACTAGCAGCTCGTAATGGAAAGCAAAATATATGAGTACTTTACATAAGATTTTTGAATGTTAAATCAGTTAGGGACCGCTCAAATTATTTGAGTTGGCTGAAAAATGTAAGAATTCTTGGTAATAGAAAGGCGGAACAACATTTTCTTTTTCAAATAATTTATTTGTCCGACCCAACAGCTGATTGATATTGTCAATCATTGTAGTCATTTAGCTATGCCTCAATGATGCTGGTGTTGGATTCAAAAACAATAGCTGCAATAATTAGAGACAATATTTTCCAACAAAAGATTCAATGGATCAGCTGTTAGTAGGTTACATCAGTTAGGAAACCACCTATTTTTTTGAGATTACTTTTCTACTTATTTGTGTAGTTGTGGAGTTGTAATAGTAGTAGTTATTCATATAGAATAGAAAGACTTTACTATTCAACGAGAGGTTGAAATTTTTTGATAGCCTAATAATTAATTCGAATTTCCATTTATTGCTTTATAAAAGAAAAAGGACTTCTGCAACTGCAAATATTGACCAATGTCCTAAAAGGCAAGATCCATTGAATGAAACTGTTCAAAAAATTTTGCCCAGACCAAGAATCGAACCCGGTATCCCTCGGTTGCCGGCCGAGTGGTATCCTTGAAATTTAGTATAAATTGTTGAATGATAGTTATTTGAATTCTTGTTCACAAAGTTGACACATGGGTTTTTCAATACATCGAACTTCCAGCAGATTAGGCGTAACATTAGATGTTATCCTTTTTCATATTGATCAAGTTTCTTCTTATTCACCTATAAGTAGGCTACTCTTGCTAACTAGTCTCGAGACAATTGGGCAAATTTTATTCAACCCATCCTACTGAAGATAAATGAAATACAGTGAAATTCTCAATAGAATCTCCTCCTGCAATTAATAATAATTATTATGTATTGTCTGTACAAGCAAAGAAGAACCTCTGAGGAAGTGAGAAAATGACTCCAACTCGGTCTACAGTGGTTCGAAAATTATTGATTCGGACTCAAATTGTAGATCAGAATGTTTCCTACCTTTTGAATGAACATAGAACCAAGCTGGAGTAGCTTTTCTTATCTTGCCAGAAAGTCTTCAAAGAGTACATCTATTAACCGTACTTATTCGATATAAAATTGAAATTGACGTTACTTTATCTGACCCAAATATTACAACATCATGTAAAACTATTATCAAAAGTACCCCGGAAGATCAAAGCTCTTTGATCAGAGTAGAGCAGCACATTAATTTGAAGCCGGTTAATATTTGACAACGGTTAATGTTTGACGACGGTCGACTCCTCCCAAATCACTTCACTAATCTTCATTCAATTTGCAGTGAACGCAAAAGTCGGTAATTATTCAAAAGGTCGAATCACTGAGTCCCCGAACAGAGCTTTCTTGTCTCTCAAGATGGAGTGCCGCTCTCTTGATTCTCTACGGGCTCTTAATTCTGCCTGCTCTCTTGACTCTCCAAAGTCTTTACTCTTTTGACTCTCTAAAGTCTGCACTCTCTTGACTCTATTAAGTCTCTTAACTTTCTAGTCTCTCTTGACTTTTTACAGTTTCTTGTTTCTCTATAATCAATTGACTTCACTCTTTGAACGGATTGTAGCAGAAAAGATTCGGAAAAATAATGATTATTTTCAAATTAACGTTATTTCCAAATTTCAAACATTGCTATAGTCTGTCCAAGCAAAGAAGACCATCTGAAAAGATGAGAAAATGACTAAAGCTCTGTCAATATTGATTCAAAAAATATTGATTTGGTCTCAAATTGTAGATCAGAATTTTTCCTACGATTGAGACCAAGTCGATAATTTTTGAACCAATATTGATCGAGTTGGAGTCATTTTTTCATCAGGTCAGAGGGTCTTCTTTGTTTGGACTGACTATAAGATAGGAACGTATTCTGTAGTATTTTGGGTATTCACAGTATCTTGGCTCTATAATTCTGTGAATTAAGTCTTTGAAGAGATTAAATCAGAACGGAAACCGAAAATAGTGACTTCAGTATCACGGTAGCACGGAAATATTTCAACTATTGCTAAGAAAGAAAAGTATTCGGTAGTCTCTTGGCTCTTTAATATCTCGACCAAATTATCAAGAAATACCATGATTTCCCATCGACGGAAATTAAGGTTATGGTGCCGGTGGAATTTCCTTTTGGAACTCCCCACCGAATACGGCATACGAATACAATACAATACAATATCTTGACTTGAATCATTGAACAGATTGAAACTCTCTTGACAGAATCTCCAATAGAAACTGGAAATAATGACTACATTAGCACAGTATTTCAAAATCCCAACTGTTTCTGAAACCCAAGAAAAATATTTCAAGCTGTTTTTCTTTTATTCAACTGGGTAGCTTGTTGAAGTAAGTGATAACGCGCCGGTCTGATAACCAAAAGAATTGCTGATTTCGAGTCATAACCGGGTAAAAATTATTTGACCACAGCACAATCACACAAATACTGTCAACTCATCTTTCGAAGGAGACGATAAGCCGTCGGTCCCGACTACCTGAAAAGTAATACTCGTCTTTCATCATCATCCATTCCTCAAATTAACCGAGCACAAGCCTAAGAGCTCATTATTAGCAACAACCAGTGGCGGCTCGTGTCAATGAAACAGGTGAAGTGCCTGTATCTTCTACTGTAAAGCACTTCACCTGCTTCGTGGGTACGAGCCGCCAGTGGCAACAAGCTCAGAAAAAACCAACAAAGAAACGCCTTAACGAGACAAATGGGTTGAATAAAGAAGAAGAAGAAGAAGAAGAAGAAGAAGAAGAAGAAGAAGAAGAAGAAGAAGAAGAAGAAGAAGAAGAAGAAGAAGAAGAAGAAGAAGAAGAAGAAGAAGAAGAAGAAGAAGAAGAAGAAGAAGAAGAAGAAGAAGAAGAAGAAGAAGAAGAAGAAGAAGAAGAAGAAGAAGAAGAAGAAGAAGAAGAAGAAGAAGAAGAAGAAGAAGAAGAAGAAGAAGAAGAAGACGTTATAGAAATTAACTGGGATGATCGTCTATAACTATTACAATACCAATATAAATATTGATAACTATTTCTCATTCTGTTTTAAAACGATGAAATTTCGAAGTTAATATCCTCTATTTGGATTGTAAACAATAAAACTGCATACACAATAATTCTCAAACTGCAGAGCTCATTTAATCGTTCTGGAACTTTATTAATAACAACTTCATTCCAGTTCTAATATAGCTCTCCAAGTATTTGATAGTCTAAAACTTTTCCAATATTTTATCTCGCATCCAGTTGTAGCTGCATTTTCGAGAGAATTTTCCATTTTCAACAGTGAGTGAAATGAGAAAACTTGGAGTCATTCAACTCTTAGGAAACATCAGAAGCAACAAGCTTTTAAAAATCAGCCATTCGAAAATGTTACAAAAGTAACTAAGTTAAGTGAGACGAACTCTTTTCCCGTTAACGATCTGTAGTTTCAAGGTAGAGTCTGTCCAAGCAGAGAAGACATTCTGGCAAGATGGGAAAATGACTCCAGCACGATCAATATTGGTTGAAAAATATTTGATTTGGTTCCAAATTGTAGATCATAACGTTTCCTACAATTTAAGTACAAATTTTCAATTTTTGAACCAATATTGATCGAGCTGGAGTCATTTTCCCATCTTACCAGAATGTCTTCTTTGCTTGGACAGGCTGCTCTTTTTCAACCGATAAAAACAAATATAAAACGGGAAACAAAAAAGTGAAAATAGGGAGAGAGTGAAAGAGAAATAAAAATTAGAAAGAGATAGAAAACGGAGCTTAAATTAGAGGAAAGAAGGAATTTGCAAAGAAAGTAAGTTTGAGAAGGAGAGAGGGAAAAATAAGAAAAGAAGTGAGAAGATGGAACGAGAAGGGTGAAGGAAATTAAAGAGGAGATAGAAGAGAGCGAGAGAGAGAGAGAGAAAGAGGAAGTAATTCGGAAAAACGAGAGTAATAATAGTGATGGAAAAAGAGTAGATGAAAGAAGTTGGCATATCATAAAGGCTAATAGACTCTCGATAGTCTGTCCAAGCAGAGGAGACATTCTGGCAAGATGGGGAAAATGACTACAGCTCGGTCAATATTAGTCCAAAAATCATAAATTTTGTCACAAATTGTGAAAAATATTCTGATCTACAATTTAAGACCAAGTTTACAATTTTTGAACCAAAAACGACCGAGCTGGAGTCATTTTCTCATCTTGCCAGAATGTCTTCTTTGCTTCGACAGCCTAAACGAGGGTTCGTTAAATTTTTCCGAATATTGCAGAACGTCAAAACTTTAAATCGTTGAACCTTTCAGGAAGCATCAATTTAGCAGAGAAAGTTGCAACTTTTTTCAAGAGCGGAATGTTATAGAGGAAATAATAATCCCAATGTTTGAGGGGAATTTTCATTTCTAACGAGATGCTGCTATATTGATAAGGTGAGTTTTCTGGTGGAAATATTCCGGAGATGGAAGTATTGTTGTTGCAATTTGTTTCTTCCACAATATAATGAGATATGGGGAAATGCTTCGAGTGTTCTCCCATTATAATAAGAATACGGAAATGAGCTCGGATACTATACTCTGTTCAAGCAAAGAAGACCCTCTGGCAAGATGGGAAAATGATTCAATCTCGGTCAACATATGTTCAAAAATTATCAATTTGATTGCAAATTGTGGGTAACAATTTGTTCTACTAGAAAGACCACATTTAAAATTCTTGAACAAATATTGATCAAGCTGGAGTTGTTTATCTCATCTTGCCAGAGAGTCTTCTCTGCTTGAACTTACTTTACCAATCAGCCTCAGAAATATCTCCAATATCATTATTCAATATCTCAAGCACCGTTATCCTGTACGTATTTCAGAATAGAAGGGAGTGGGCAGAGGCATTGAATAGAAGTGAATATTATCAATTATATGAACTCACATAATTGGAATATTTTGTTTTTTATCTTCGAAACATATTATGCATGAATAAAAATAATTGAAAAAGGGTACTGAGATTTACATTTGAAATAAAAAAGTAATAAATTATCCCTAAGATGAAGGAAACATTTGAATATTTCATATTTAAATATTTTTCATTGTATGAAATATAAAAAAAGAGTACTGAGATTAATATTTGAAATAAAAACACTAATAAATTATCCCTAAGATGAAGGAAACATTTGAATATTTCATATTAAAACATTCTTCATTGTATGAAATATACAGAATGATTTTGAAAAGAGGAAAGGTGACAACAGAACGAATCAATCATGGACTAGAACTAAATAAAATTGGGAGCAAGAATTATATAAACACAAACATGAAGACACACTTAGTGCATATTATTTTTACTGTCCATTAATGCTCCTTGGGAAATCAGGAACTCTGCCCTTCACCGTGACCATGAAGTGGGATCAGTCATCAGTGAGATCCAAAGGTTTGCAGAGGAACACGAGATTGACTTCAACACGATAGTGACCCAATAATAGAAATTATTTATTATTATTCAATAATAAACTAAACCCAATAATAGAAATTACCCATCTATTTTTTACACATATTAGAGTGGAAGCAATCCGGCTGTTGAACTATATGGAATACGAAGATTTCAACATAGGAAGCCAAAGGAGTTAGTTAAAGTTTCAGAGTGCTAAAGTTTTTACACGTTCAAGTGATAGTGCGAAAGCAAAGTATCTTTTTTATTATGAGAATAATTTTTGGAAAAATTAGTCTATAATCAATAAGGCACTGGCGGCTAGTACTCACGGAACAGATGAAGTGCCAGTATCTTTTACTGTAGAGAACTTCACCTGTTTCGTGGGCACGAGCCGCCAGTGCAATAAGGAAGGTTAGCATGATAAATTAGTGTTTTCCCGGTATATAGGAATAAGCTCAAACTACTCAAGTTAACGAAATTCTTCAATTTTGTTCGAATTGGACATGTTAATATGAAATAGAACCGCCTTTCGAAGCTGAAAACAATGAGCTATGGTTTATTGAGATCTGTTCACTTTCACGAAATTCAGGGATGTCCTTAGATTATTATTTTTGAAGGATTCTTTCTACTGCAAATAACCCAGATTTCAAGCAGTAAAATAAGTATTCTGATGGAGGACGATCCATATTGACTACCAGACACCAGCTTCAATATAGTTTTTACTTCCTATGTATATTTTAGCATCAAAATATTGACAAAAACCACCTGTAGCTGAATTTGCATTGAAAAATAGAATGTAGGAATTCCATTCTTGGAAAAGTGATTGTTGAACTTGCAAAAAAGTCAAATATCAATATTGATTTGTTATTATTAAACTCTACTTCTCATGCTCCACAACTTTTAGGGTGAGGGGGTAGTGGATTTATTGTTACTTTATGACTTACATCACATTTGAAAGCAGTTAGGACAACTTTTTGAGAATTTTTTGAAAAATGGGGGTTTCGATCGAATGTAAAACTTTTTCTATTGAACCGATTTTCGTTTTTTCTCAATCGACGCAGATTTCAGTCCTCTTTAATTTCCATTACTGCGTTTTGCTCTAGGATTAACCGTTTCCGAGTTTTATGCGAAAAACTGAAAAATTGTATATTCTGACCCCCCTCCCGGTATGATCACCCGCCAGGTCCGGGGACTTTTAGTATGTTAACATCCCAACTAGCCTAAACAAATCCCCGAGGTCAAAAATCGGGGCGTATTTCATGCACTCTATACCCGTGTGGACAGATTTATTGACGAGATTATTAGGATATGATGAGATTTATTAGGAGAACATAATACCTATATCAGTGATAGAATACAAACCAGAATACAATCTACCGATAAATCTATGAACTTACATCAATAATACAGTATGGGTTCCAGTATTTGTGGCAATGCTTTGCTGTACAGAAACTCACTTACTCATTCACTTAATAGTTCTCTCTCCCACTCATTCATTCATTCTTTCTCTCCCACTCATTTACTCATTGTCTCATACTCTCACATACTCTTCCACTTATTCACTCATTCAGTCACATTTACCCCTTACTCTTTCTTCATCTCTTGCATTCATTCACTCACTTTATCTCTCTTCCACTCATTCATTCATTCTTTCTCTCCCACTCATTTACTCATTGTCTCATACTCTCACTTACTCTTCCACTTATTCACTCATTCAGTCACATTTACCCCCCTACCTTTTTTCATCTCTTGCATTCATTCACTCACTTTATCTCTCTTCCACTCATTCATTCATTCTTTCTCTTCCACTCATTTACTCATTGTCTCATACTCTCTCACTAAATCACTCACTCATTCTTCCACTAAATCACTCAGTGCGAATGCACATAATGAATTTGCAGAGTGTGACGTCATAAGCATACACTCTGCTGACTGCACAGCTCGCAGCTCCCTAATAGTCTGTCCAAGCAAAGAAGACATTCTGGCAAGATGGAAGAATGACTCCAGCTCGGTGAATATTGATTCAAAAATATAATTAATTCAGTCTCAAATTGTAGGGAACATTCTGATCTACAATTTGAGACAAAATTCAGGATTTTTGATCCAATATTGATCGAGCTGGAGTCATTCTTCCATCTTGCCAGAATGTCTTCTTTGCTTGAGCAGACTGTAACATATCGCCGCTAAAACTGTTTGCCACCATGAATGTTCACTCATGTGTGACGTCACAGCCAGCCACAAATCGCCAAATTGTGCCATGCCACCACAATCGCACTTCTTCCTTCTTCTTCTTCTCCTTCTTTGTTTGAATCTTGTTGTTGTTCCTGTTCTCCTTGTTACTATTCTTTGTCTTTCCAAATTCTTCTATTTCTTATTCTTGTTTCGATCTTTTCATTAATTTTTTCATCTTCTTTTTTATTTCTTCTGCCTTCTTTCATTCTTCTTGTATTACTTTTTTCCTATTTCTTCTCCTATTACTTTTTTCATTTCTTCTTCTTTTTTCTTGATGTCTTTTCATGTTAAATTCTTCTTCTTGCTCCTCTTGTCCTTGATATTGGTTCTTCGTTTTCTTATTCCCTTCTGATTTTTTTCTTCAATTTTGGTTCATTTTTTCTACTTTTCTATCTCTTATGCCTTTATGCGTTTGTATACTTAATTTGTGAATAAAACTTTATTCGATTTGATTTGATTCTTCTTCTGTTATTTTTTCTATTTCTTCTTCTTTTTCTTGTTCTCTTTTCACGTCTTGCTCCTCTTGTCCTTGATATTGTTCTTCGTTTTCCTTATTTCCTTCTGATTCTTCTTTTTCTCATTTCCTCAATATTATCATGTTAATGATATGTAGCACTAGCGGCTCGTGCTAACGATATAGGTGAAGTGCCCGTATCTTTTACTGTACAGCACTTCACCTTTTTCGCGGGTACGAGCCGCCAGTGATATGTAGTTTAATGGAGATTTGTACCACGTGATCAAGCTAGCCAATCAAGAGCGTGACAGTCAATAGCCACACTAGTCAATAGTCTTTTATCTAGTCACTGTAATAGGATTGCATCACAAACGCTATCTATCGGTGTAGAAAGTAAACAAGTGAGCTGGTACTGTCTTTAGTGCTCGACTCCCATTGGCCAGCTCCTACCGGCATTGGAGGGGGAAGTGTTTCGTCCAATCACAGAGCTTCACGATAGCAGAGTCCGCCATCGTATTTCCAATCTCACGGACTGTCCAATATCGAATGTGAAATATTCGTTCCAAAGTAATAATATTATTCACTTCAGTTCGAATTGGACAGTTTGTCTATTGACAAAAGTTTTAATAACATTTAAAAATAACTTCAGTTCAAAGAAAACATTGAGGCGACTTTGTACGTCAATTTTTTAATAAACAGCTGATCCTCTCAGGTTTCTGTGAATAGTCTGCAAATAATATGAGAAACTGTACTGAATCAACTGACTATAGAAGAAGTTCATTACTAGAAAACCTTTTAGAGAAGTACATTAGAATATAATAGTTCTATTGGTTCGTAAAGTCATTCATATGAAAGTAAGAAAGAATAAAGAATCCCTTATTGGGCTAACGAGGGTTAATAACCATAATTACCAACTTAACAATTCTGTCGGAACGATGCGATGTTTTCTCCTAATTCAGAAGAGACAATATATATGTGTTGATTGTACATATCTTAACAGTGACTCTTCTTTATTCTGGTTGCAATCTATATTTTATTAACAATTATTATTGAATTATTCAGGTAAGTGATAGCCTACTTTAATCAGATAATTATACTTTCATAGGCTAAATCAATTAAAGCTGGCGCGCATGATACAACCCTATTAGATAAATAAATCGTTAGTTTTAGCCTTTACCTATACCTTATACCTAGTTTACCTATAGACTTATAAATCGTTAGTTTCTCCTTGCTTTAGGTATGGTCTTTCCAAGCTAAGAAGACGTTCTCGCAAGATGGGAGAATGACTCCAGCTCGTTCAATACTGGTTCAAAATTATCAATTTGTTCTCAAATTGTAGATCAGAATGTCTCCTACAATTTGAGACCAAATTTATCATGATAAGACATTCTGGCAAGATGGGAAGATGACTCCAATTCGGACAATACTGGTTCAAAACTATCAATTTGTTCTCAATTTGTAGACCAGAATGTACCCTACAAATTGAGGTGAAATTTATCATGATAAGAGATTCTGGCAAGATGGGGAGAGGACTCCAGCTCGGTCAATACTGGTTCAGAATTATCAACTTGTTGAATTGTAGGTCAGAATGTTTCCTACAATTTGAGACCAAATTGATAATTTTTGAACCAATATTGATGGAGCTGGGGTCATTTTCCCATCTTGACAGAATGTCTTCTTTGCTTGAACAGACTATACCTAGAAGCCAAAACGAACTAGAGGTTGTAGTAGAAAGTTATTATATGATAACTAACTGGTATTAAATTGACTCCCATTCAAGAAATATTCAGAGCGACAATAAATAAAGTCAAGAGGTGGAAAAATACTGGAAATACAATAACCTGAAGAAAGAGAGTCAAAAAAGGAAAAAATGGGAGAAGTTGATGATTATAGCAAAGAAAATCCAGGTTTGCGGTGTAATATGAGGGTTAGAAAATGGGGCAGAACATTTGTCTGAAGCCAAGGCATGCATGGTGCAGGTGAGGACCTATCAAATTATGCAAATAACCAGTGCAAGAGAAATCTCGGAGAAGTTAAGGTCAGAGAAGGACAAAGATAGAGAAAATAGAAATAGAGACAAAGATAGAAATAGAGATAATAAAAGATAAGAATAACCAGAACAAAAGAGGTTTTCGTTGAAGAAAGAAAGAGAGTAAAGAGATGGAGAGAGAATGTGAGAGTGGAAGAGAAAGAGAGATCAAAGAAGGTAGAAAGAGCGTGAGAGTAGAAGAAAGAGAGTGAGGGAGGGTAAGAGAAAGAGAGACACATTTTGGAGTTGGGAAGAAAGAGGAAGCACCTGAGAAGGTAATGGAAATGGAGAAGCATTGAAGGATAAGACCGAGAAGAAGGGATAGGAGTGGGAGATTAATAAGATAATAAAGAAGAAGAAGGAGAAGAAAGAGAAGAAGAAGAAGAAAAAAGAAGAAGAAGAAAGAAGAAGAAAGAAGAAAGAAGAAGAAGAAAGAGAAGAAAGAAGAAAAGAAGAAGAAGAAAAAAGAAGAAGAAGAAGAAGAAGAAGAAGAATAAGTAAGAGAAGAAGAAGAAGAAGAAGAAGAAGAAGAAGAAGAAGAAGAAGAAGAAGAAGAAGAAGAAGAAGAAGAAGAAGAAGAAGAAGATGATGATGATGATGATGATGATGATGATGATGATGATGATGATGATGATGATGATGATGATGATGATGATGATGATGATGATGATGATGATGATGATGATGATGATGATGATGATGATGATGATGATGATGATGATGATGATGATGATGATGATGATGATGATGATGATGATGATGAAGAACAAGAAGAAAAGAAAAGGAGAAGAAAAAGAAAAACGAAAAGCTTCCCAGACTCTTTCCAGCCTAAGAGCCAATTTAGTCAGCTTCAGACGAGCGAAACAACGAAAAGGATGGGAATATCGTAATAATATCCTAGATTCAGGCGCTATAAAGATATTCTCTCGAATCATATTATTGAGCTAAGCTTCTCAGTATTATGTGGAGAGCTAATACTATGCAATAATGCGCTTCTTCGAAACATAAACTCTGAAAAAGTACTGAGTAATCGAACATTGTTATTTCCCATCATCTGAGAGAATCTATTTATTTTTTCAAAGCGCTCTTTTCAGTTCTGTTTCATTTATCTGTATTCCTATTAACTTGATCGTCATCATCTTCTCTCATCCATTACATTTTCTCCATTGATGCATCAATTTATTTCTCCTTGAAGCGTATCCATGTGTTTAAATCATGTTTAAGGCTACTATACTTACTATCAATATAATAATTATGTTGAGGAAATATGATGTGTTTTGATGGAAATACAAGAGTAGGCTTTTGTCTGAATCATGTATAAGTTTCAATGTGATTCAGGATCTTCTCAGTATACGAGATTGATGAAAATAACACATGAAATACATTTCCATACATCAAATAATTGAATGTTTTTTCTCAAAATTATCATTTCTTAGCAATATAATACCACTGTTTATATTCTTATTCTGACTTTTTTATTCCAGATTCCATGAAATTCTTTCAATGATTACGATTCTCGACTAGGTGAGTAAATACAATAATATTATTTCTATTATAATAATAATTAATTCTAATCTTAATAATTTATTGCTTTATAAATAGACAAAGGACTTCTGCAACTGCAAATATTGACCGATGTACTATAAAACCCTATTCACGATCACTTGAGACAAAATGCCGCAGTCGAACAGCTGTAGCCAATCACAGTTCTTGGCTTTTCCTCAAGATCAAACAAAAATAGCTACCTGTACATGCATAAAGTTTCTCTATTTCGTCTCAAGTGATCGTGAATGGGGTATAGATAACAGACGAGATCCATTGAATGAAACAAATCAAAAAACTGTGCTCGGAACAGGCATGGTTCTTCCATCTTTATTTCAATTACTTGATCTTGAGTGGAACCTTTAGGCCTACTTTAAAAAATAATATTATTACTAATACTAGTTCACTCCAAGATGTAAGGTGGTTGGTGATTAGCTGTTATCAATTCTTAGCTCTGGCAGGACAGTCGCCAACCGCCTTGGAGTCAACTAATGTTTGGCACCAGCTAGACATTAAACTCAATATAAGTCAATATAGAGATTGTAAAATCAGTCTATCCCAAAACTTATTATACAGTCTTCATAGTGTTTTTTATTTTAAATTTTCATCTCAGAACCATTTTTCAATTATCTCAATTTATGCATAACATGTTTCGACTATTGATTGAAAAAGCGTACTGAGATTTAAATTTAAAATGAGAAACAGTAATAAAGTAACATATTAAAAAAATAAGTGTCTCAATTGTTGTAAAACCACGAATCCAGAGTAGGCTGCTGTACTAATTACAAAATAATACAAAGTTTTGAATCCAATTTAATATGCCGTCAGAAACTGAACCACCTCCATAATATGTGTTCAACGGTAGGTATAGTCTGTCAAGCAAAGAAGACCCTCTGGTAAGATGGGAAAATTACTCAAGCTCGGTCAATATTGGTTCAAAAATTATAAATATGTTTTCTGATTGTAGGTTACAATTTGATCTACTATTGATACCACATTGATAATTCTTGAACAAATATTGACCAAGCTGGAATCATTCTCCCATCTTGCCAGAGGGTCTTCTTTGCTTGGACAGACTGTATTATCATAAATGAGCAAAACAACCCAGAATACGTTACAAGCTGGTATATCAGACGCCAATTTAACTGGCGAATGAGAAATGTCTTTAATCAATTCTCACCTCTGTCAGAACAGTCTGAAAGCGGTCTACAACAGCAGAGGTTCAAGTAAGGTCACTTCCGCTTTGATATATGCACTCGTGGACCTCTCACTGACTGTCCTGACAGAGCTGTGAACCAATTACAGACGTTTGCAACCGCCAACCTTGTTGGAATTTGCTGTAAAAAGCGTACATAACATTATTTCTTGTAGGTGAAACCGAGTTGTACCTTCATTACTTTAGTTCTGTCGCCTACAGCATGGGGTTGAGAGTGGGAGTAACATGCAAAAAGTGGAGGAAAGAGAAACGAACCTTATAGTATGTCCAAGCAAAGAAGACATTCTGGCAAGATGGGAAAATGACTCCAGCTTGGTCAATATTTGTACAAAAATTAATGATTTCGTCTCGATCTTAGGAAACATTGTGATCTACAATTTGAGACCAAATCGATAATAGTTGAACCAATATTGACTGAGCTGGGGTCATTTACCCATCTTCCCAGAAGGTCTACTTTGCTTGGACGGAGTATAAGAATGAGAGAAGAAAAAGAAGGATAGAGAGTAGGCAATGACATAAAGAATTCAAAATACAAATTGAGAAAGGGATAACAAAGATAAATGGGTAAGAGAGAAGGAAAGAATGAGATAAAAGGAGGGAAAAAGGAAGTAGGAAGAAATTGAGAGACAGGTCGAAAGTAGAAGCAATATGCAAAAGGAAGAGAAGTAGAGAAAAACGAGTCATTGGTGATGGGAGAGGAAGAGGGATGAAAAGGATGAATGATTGGAGGAGAGGGAAGAGAAAATGAAGAATTAGATTGGAATTGGTAAAAAGAATTGAAAGAGAGAGAAGAAAAGTTACGTTGGTTAAGAGAGTGGGAGAAAAAAAAGTGTAAATGGAGGGAAGAAGAAAGAGATGGAGAAAAGAAAAAGAAAAGTAACTAAAAAAAAGAAAATAAAAGAGTGAGAGAAGAAAGAAAGAAGATGAAACCGATGGGATTGAGAACTGAAAGAGAGAGAAGCAATGTTACATGGCTTTGAATGGTGGGAGGAGAAAGGAAAACTATGAAGAGGAAGAGGAAAAAGATGTGGAATAGCAATTAGAAATGGGATAGATAGAACAAAATGATCAGATATAAACGGTTAGAATGGTAAGAGGTGGTAGTAAGATGAATGGGAATATAGAAATTGAAAATAAGAAATAAGTTAGAGCATTGGAAGTAGAATCGGAAGAGAAAGAAGAAAAGAATAAAACAATGACTGAAGAGTGAGGAAAATGAAACAAGAAGATGAAGCGAATGCAGAGAAGAAATAAGAATTTGAAGAGAGAGAAAGAATGTTTCATTGGTTGAAAGAGTGGAAGAAGATAGAGAGAATTGAAATCGATAAAATGAAAGAGTGTGAGAGGGGATAAAGAAGATGAAAAGAATGTGATTGAAATAGAGAATTGAAAAATAAATAAGAACAAGAATGGAAAAAAGGTATGGTCGGGATAAGGTGATCAAGACACTGGCGGCTCGTACCCACGAAACAGGTGAAGTGCTGTACAGTAGAAGATACGGGCACTTCACCAGTTTCGTGGGCACGAGCCGCCAGTGGATCAAGAAACGAATTTCATCTGAAATGAAGTAGAGTACGAAACAATGTAATAAGGGGGAGAATGTGAAAAACAACGTGCATCGAGAATATAGTGTGAAGCGGAACAAAGTAAATCAAGGGGTTGAACAAAAACAAAGTAATCCTGACTTGAAACATATACCTACCTGGTATAGTCTGTCCAAGCAGAGAAGACCCTCTGGCAAGACGGGAAAATGCCTCAAGCTCGGTCAATATTAATTAAAAAATTTCAAATCTGGTTTCAAATTGTAGATCAGAGTGTTTCCTACAATTAGATATCATATTTATAACTTTTGAACCAATATTAATAGTGTTGGAGTAATTTTCCCCATCTTGCCAGAATGTCTCCTTTGCTTGGACAGACCATAACGTATAACGTTTTTGGTCGTTGCAATTTTCGTTCGGTTGAAATCGCATTTGTTCTCATAGAGGACGTTCTCATTTCACACAATCACATTCTCGAATTATTCCGTTGTTTTCCCAGTATTTCTTCTCTGTTTTGCATGCGATTTTCACTTTTCTTGTGCCTTTTTCATCCCATGAAGCATAGGCCTATAGTGTTGGACCATATTTATTTCGTTTGTTCATATCCTCTCCTTTACATGTTGTTTTCACTATTTCATGATCTTTCTCACATTGTCGAATTTATTCCAAGTTTTTTTCACTCTGAACTATTTTACACGATTTTTTCTCCATGTTTTTTCTCTTTCCTTCTATCCATCTTATACAGTTTTTTATTCTCATTGCATGTTTTATTAAATCATAATAATAAATTGTCGTATTTATTCTCTCAGTTCCAATGTCAATCTCTCACATCCATGTTGTTTCCACTATTTCTCTATGGCCTTCCTTATCTTTAACAATAATTATATTTTTATACACTTTCCATCTAGTTTCTCTGTCTAGGGAAAATCTCTAACACGCCATATATTTTCGATTATATCTCGGCTTATAGGCCACATAGAGAGTTCTGGTTTTCACTAGTTGATTGGTATATTCCGACACTACAATTTGAGCAATGTTTCCATTGAATTCGGTGTTGTTTAGTTTTTTTATTAATTAAAATTATAAATTTAAATTATAATTAAAATTATTAATTAATTAATTAAAATTATAATAAAATTTGAAGTAAGACAATTATGATGTGTTCATCTGTGAATCAGATGTTAAGCGAACTCCTTCATTTAATATTCAAAAGCATATGTGGTTATCAAATGTACACATGTATGTTCTTTTAATTTTTTGCCTTTCAACTCCAAAGTCTCTGTGTTCTAGGATTCGATAATGGGTGTTTTCGTACAAAATTTTGAAATTTTTTATGCATTATTTAGTGCATTCAGAAAAATGTTTATATTGTTTCAAATGACTGTTATTCCAAGTTCATCTCGTCTGATTTTTCTCACGTTTTTCCAATGTAACACTCTTTTCGCAGTCATTTTCACTTCACACAATTCAATCATTGTCTTATTCATATCCTCTTCTCTCTCTTTATTTCGTTCCTCCGCTTATTGTTCTCACCTTTTTTCGTGATCATAATTATTGTTCACATCTTTTCCCTCTATATCCTTTTCTTTGCATTTTCTATCCATTAAAATCATTCCGACACTTCCAGTCAATCTCATTTTGTTCTCCCATATTCTGTTAATAGCTTCGCTTCGCTCGCCTTCTCCGCCTAGCGACAGTATGGGCATTGTAAGTGAGTCAAACAGGCTCGCTTCGCTCGCCTGCGAAACCTCTGTCAGTGTAAGCTCAGACAAACATGCTCGCTTCGCTCGTCTGCAAATTCCGTTTAGAAGGGGCTCAAAATTTATTGAACACAGCATTTTTAGACCTTATCTGGACCTGTTTGCCATATTTCAACATTTTCTGCCAATTGATTCTCAAAAAATATGAGAGAAACTCCGAAAAATAGTTAAACGTTTATATTAAGTGTGGGCTAACCTTGAGAAGTACATCAAACATAGTTCCAAAATTGATTGGATATCTTCTAAATAAGTTCATCTATAATCTCGCTGAACCATTTATTTTACAGAAAAGATTGGTCGTATCAAGGTAGAAGATATGCAACCCGCAATACATTTACAATTTTGAAAAAGTGATTACTGGCGTACTCTTGAACGGATTTGAAAAATATTTTAACACAACATTTCTAGACCTTATCTGAACCTTCCCACCAAATATCAACATTTTCTACCGATTGATTCTCGAAAAAATTGAGAAAATGACGAATAACTATAGAAAAACGTAAATATTTGGCGTATCCTTGAAAAGTTCCTAGAATCCGTTCTTAGCGCGCGTCTAAACGTCCAGCTGAACATGCCTGCCAGATTCGAACTCATTCGGATCAGTAGATTTTTAGTTCTGGTGATGAATGAATCAGTCAGTGCCATTTTGCTTTCATAGATATAGATTTTGTTTATGATTATAATGGAATTGAGAAACTCAGATATTTTCAAGCCTCTGAAAATCTATCAACAAGTTCGAAGTAATCTTATTATCATGTTTCATTATTACTCTATAATTATGCACTTCCTTTTTTCTGGCATTAGATACAGCTGATGGTTTTGAAAGAAAGAGAGGGAGAAGAAGGAGAAGGAGAAGGAGAAGAAGAAGAAGAAGAAGAAGAAGAAGAAGAAGAAGAAGAAGAAGAAGAAGAAGAAGAAGAAGAAGATTTGGAGAAATTTGTAATGCAGTAATAGAGATTAGAAACACAAAGCAACACATAATAATGCGGGCCAATTGTATGAAAAAGCGTTTAGCTGTGAATTTGGTCAGTAAAGGTACAGTATCTCCAAGCAGAGAAGACATTTTGGCAAGATGTGAAAACGCTTCTAGCTCGGTCAGTATTAGTTTGAAAATTATAAATTTGGTCTCAGATTGTGGGTCACAGTGTTTTCTACAATTTGAACCCATATCTATATTTTTGAATGAATATTGACCGAGTCAGATTCATTTTTATATCTTGCTAGAAGGTCTTCTTTGCTTGAACAGACTACAGTGAGCCGCAGTTTGGGGTTTTGGCCCGGGTATATAAATGCCATTACTCATATTTCTTGCCTCTATCTTATGTATCAGCCCAGACTACAATAATTATCTGTCCAAGCAACGAAGACATGCTGGCAAGATGGGAAAATGACTCCAGCTCGGTCAATATTGGATCAAAAATCATAAATTGGTTTAGAAATTGTAGAAATCATTGTGATCTACAATATGAGACCAAATTCATGTTCGTTGAGCGAATATTGACCGAGCTGAAGTCATTTTTCGATCTTGCCAGAATGTCTTCTTCGCTTGGACAGTCTTAGGTTAATAGTGTGTGCTTGTCAACTATTGGAGAATAATGTTCTGCGGGAGTTAATGGGTTGGAGTTAAGTTGGGATTGGATTGATATGGAAACGGTGGTACGATTGTCATGTGAGAGGGAATTCGATTATTAACAATAATTGAACGAGATTATTATGAATCATAGGCTAATTCCTATATAATTCTTTTTTTGATGATGGAATAATGCAAAAAATTGATGAGCTATTCTTCTTCTTCTTCTTCTTCTTCTTCTTCTTCTTCTTCTTCCTTCTTCCTTCATCTTCTTCTTCTTATCCTCCTCCCTCCTCTCTTCTTCTTCTTCTTCTTCTTCTTCTTTTTATTTTTCCAGTTCCCCAATACTTTCTCCTCATTCTGTTATCAGCTCCTCCAATTCTATTTTCTCTTTTTCCTTCTCATGCAGCCCTTTTTTCTATTCTCTTATGTAGTCCTCTTTTTCTTCTGCTTCTACATTCTCAACATCAATTTCATTTACCTGAGCTCTCTCTACCCTACTATATTTCTATTTTCGCTACACTTCACGGAAATAAGCTGCTCACCAGTCCCTATATAGACTAGGAAGTCGTCATTTATATACATAATCTATCAGCTGTTGTCCTCGAGCGGAAAGAAGTCCTTTCCATACAAAGACCATCCCTTTCCAAGCGTGGACAGTTGACGCCATCTAGCGAGAGAAAATGCAACTACAATGGACCATCACTTTCTTTGAAACGGACAGAAATTTGTCAAAAACAAGAAACTTTGTATTGCTATTGTACAATTTAGGATGATCGTACACAAAACTATCATGAGCTTACACATTTCTGGACTAAGAAAATCGAGTATTCTGATAGTAATCAAGTAATATTCATTTGATTAAATCAAAAAAATTGTGATGCAAACTTTCAATACTTAGCAGTTCAGCTTACTCCAGATTCAGCTCAGCCGAAGCTAGTATAGTAAGTTATCTGGTCTTAGCTGTTCTTAGATTTCTTTAATCCTATTTGTTTTGTTCATTCATGAAATTAGATTGATAATATTTATTTGAAGTGTAGCGAAAAAAATTATACACAACTCACCCAGGAAGTTTTTTATGGTATTCGGAATTATTCCCAGGCTCGGCAAGCCTCGCCCGGGAAACTATCCTCATACCGTAAACTTTTCCTTCCCAGGCTTGTGGCGTAATGTACTATTATTCTTCCCTCTCCTTTATCTTCTTAATAGTTTCATCCTATCTCTTCTTCATCTCTCATCTTTCTCGATATCTTCTCCCTCAAATTCAACAGCGTGTATGATACACCATTTAACCTCTCTCCCTACAACTTCCATTTCTTCCTATTTTTCCTATTTCCCTCTCACTTATTCCAAATATCATTCCATCCTCTCCTCTTTTATTTTCTCTTTTCCTTTTCTTCATCTTCCTCTTCCTCCTCCACTTGCTCCTCAAATTTTATCAGCGTCCATGTCAGATCATTTATCTCAGTTCTCTTATCCCACTATCTTCCAATTTCTTACTCTACCCCCTCTTCACCCTCCCACTTCTTCTTGATATCATCCCATCTCTTTTACTACTCCCTCTCACCTTCCTTTACCCTATTTTCTAATTCGCTTTCTCCTTCTTTTCGTTACCTGTAGTCCTCTTCTTCTTTAATCTCTCCGTTCTCTCAACATCAACAGCATGTGTTCCAGTTTGTTTATCTCAGTTACCCTCCTTACCCCCACTACCAACCCCTCTTCGTAACCCCCTTAGTCAACCCCCCTTCACGAACAACACTTACCCCCCAGGGGGGAGGGGGGCTATATCCAATAGATGACCAGTAGTTTGTCAGGTGTCACGTGACGTGTGTGAGATATCACGTGTTGCTAGCATGTGCTCTGTTCTCAAATGAAAGTGAGCAACACCTGGCTATATACAGTCGAAAACAAAACCAACAGAGAAAGAGAGAACAGATGAATTGTAAGGATTGGAGGGGGGGGATAATGAGGAAGAGGAGAATGAGGAGGAAGAAAATAAGGAAGTAGAGGAAAGAGGACAGTATGATTTTGAGAGTGAGACAGATTCAGATTCAGATTCAATCACTTTATTCATGTAGATTACATAGTACAATAATTCGAATCCCATGCTATAAGAATAAATAGCTATTTGTGCATCTAGAGACTGAAGTGCAACTTTTTCTCCCTGTGGGAGAAAAAGTACTTTAGGCCCGTGATGCACACAACATCAATTTTTCCTCCACCTATACCAATAAATACTATAAGAATGTAATTAATAAGTGTAATCTACCATACTATCGTAGAGATAACATAACATTACAATCGAAAAGATGAAGGAAAAGAAGAGGAAGAGGAAGAAAAGGAAAGAAGAAGAGAAAGAGGAAGAAGAAGAAAAAGGAAAAAATAAGTACAAGGAGGAGAAGGAGAGGAGAAGAAGAAAGAAGGAAAGAAGAAAGAAGAAAGAAGGAAAAGAAAAAGAAAAGGAAAAGGAGAAGAAAAGAAAGAAGAGAAGAAAAGAGAGGAGAAAAGAAAAAGAAGAAGAGAAGAAGAAAGAAGAAGAAGAAGAAGAAGAAGAAAGAAGAAGAAGAAGAAGAAGAAGAAGAAGAAGAAGAAAAAGAAGAAGAAGAAGAGAAAGAATAAGAAAAAAATGAAGAAGGAGAAACAGAGGGCAAACGACAAGAAGAAGAGAACAAATAATTTCTGTAAGAAAACCGGCAATAGAGCCAATGTAGAAGGCATAGTAGTACAGGCATTGATTGATGAATGATATTGTGTTCAGGCAAGCTGCTTCTGTTAACAGATTTTCCTGAAGGCGCCTCCTCGAATTTTCTAGAAGTTTGTTTGATAGCTATAGTCTGTCCAAGCAAAGAAGACCTTCTGGCAAGATGGGAGAATGCCTACAACTCTATCAACATTGATTCCAGAATTTTAAACATGATTTCAAATTGTAGGAAACATTCTGATCTACAATTTTCTACCAAATTTGTGATTTTTGGATCAATATTGACCGAGCTGGATTCATTTTCCCATCTTACCAGAGGGTCTTCTTTGCTTGGACAGACGCTAGCACCTTGAGAGACGGCAAGACATGGATCAACAATGTATTCCACATCGTTGCCTAACTATAAAAGTCTTCCTTCAGTTGTGTGTCTGTTCAAGCTAGGAAGACATTCTGACAAGTTGGGAAAACGACTCCAGCTCGGTCAATATTGATACAAAAATTATAAATTTGTTATAGAATTGTAGAAAACATTCTGCTTTACAATTTGAGACTAAATTTGTAATTTTTCGATCAATATTGTCCGAGCTGGAGTCATTTCCCCATCTTGTCAGAGGGTCTTCTTCGTTTGGACAGACTATACACTGACTGAAGCCCTCCTTGGCTCATTATTCAAACCCTTTGGGTTTCCTCTTGATCCTTCCTGGTCCTCTCGGCATTCCACTCAAGTTTATCTTCTTTTCCTTGTTGTTCCTTTTCGTATCCTTGCTTGTGTTTCCTTATTTGTCCTCTCCTCCATGATTCTTCAAGTCTCTCTTGCGTCTCAAGTTTCCCATCTTCCACTTTCCAAGGTTCTGGTAATTTTTGTCAAATTCAATCAATTAATCCTCTACTCCTGTGAAGTTGATGCAGTCTAAGTTCCAATCTAAGATGCAATTTTAAGACTGAGCTTAAATGAGGTGAGGAATTGATTGTTGGATATAGATGAAACCGAGAAAACAAAAGATTCCAAGTTAAAAAACCTATTAAACCAGACTATTTTCTCTGGTGATGGTACTAGAATTGAGGGAAAATAAAAAACTTTTCGCCACACTGCACAGAAAGCAGCTGTTTTCTGTGCACTAAAGAGATTCGAAAGACACCATTTACAGGCGGTTTTGCTACTAGCTCCGAAAGAGGGCTCTTTCGGAGCTAGTGCACAGAAAGAGACTGGTAGTTACCTATCCAGCCGCTAGATTGGGCGATAATGCACTGCTTTCTGCACTGCTTTCCGCCGTAGCCTACTTCAGTTCGAATCAGCGATCGCCACAAACATTCTTATACAATATTTATTATTATTATTCTCGCAGTGTGGCGAAAAGTATCGTACTCATCTCGCACAGAAAGGTGTTTACGGTATTCGGATAACATATTCCCGGGCTCGGCAAGCCTCGCCCAAGAAACTATCCTCATACCGTAAAGACCTACTTTCTGTTCTTGTAGTGTAATGTACTATTAATGTCTTCTTTCAGAAATAATATTGATCGTTCAAAATGTATTATTGGATGAACGTTTCTGAACCATCAAAATAGTTGTTTCTGATACTTGGTCACACATAAAATAATTAATGAAAATTTTCTATCAGCTCCATTAGATTTATGATTTTACAATCGAACGGCTAACTGCTGGGTCAACTTCAACATGCTCTAATTCTATTGTTAGGAAAATCGGGAGAATATTTTTTATTCAAGTTGAATGGTGGTAGTCTGTCTAAGGCCCTCAAAGAAGACCTTCTGGTAAGATGAGAAAATGACTTCAGCTCGGACAATACTGGTTCAAAAAACATTGATTTGGTCTCAAATTATAAAAAATTCAATTCAATAGAACATTTTGTTCTACAATTTGAGACCAAATCAATATTTTTTAACCAATATTGACCGAGCTGGAGTCATTCCATCATCTTGCCAGAGGGTCTTCTTTGTTTGGACAGACTATTGTTGTATGAAATTCATTTAAATCTCAGAAATCGCTATCAAAAGTCTTAAAATCGCGACAAAACACTGATTTTTTTCATGTGCGGATTTGGCCTCCTTTCATCTTTAATAAACGAAAGGTATCAAAATAATACAAATAATTGAGAGGCTTCAAAAACGGATGTTTTTGGTTTGGAATAATTCTTTTTGTCTAAATCATTCTTCTATCGAAAACCCCAGTCACGATTCGATATAGGAAGCAACAGAGAATTGTTTCCAATAACAGAAAATCACAGACTGCAAGTGGCAGTCTATATTTCTTTCAATTGTCTCTCTCTTTCTCTATACCCCTCTTCTTCCTCTTCTCTCTCTCCCTTCCTCTTTCATCATTATTCTATACTCACTCGGTTCCGATTTTTCTCTATTTTTTCCATTTATCGACCACGCAGAAAATTA